>JANAVB010011397.1:2403087-2420587 GCA_029216955.1 Iris pallida | reverse complement strand
ACTTATTTTGTATATTGGGTTGACATTCTGGATGTTATGTTATCATAGACACTTAGACCTATTTCATCTATTGTACTGTTCTCTTTGAGTTACTGTCTATCTATCTTTCATTCTTCTACCTTAGATGTGATTGAGACTGTATATTGTTATGTCACCTCCATTCGGAGAGTATATACTGCACAGGTACCTTTATATTATTAGATGATTGACCTAGGATAGCGTTCTACCGCCGACACTGCGGCGTAGGCTGGGCGTTGTTACGTTCTCGTACCCTCACAGTGGGTGCGGGTTGTGACACATTTTTAGTGGTGGCCCATGCAGGTCGAGTTTATGTAGTGGTATTCGAACTAGAGTATCACTACAAGCCTGTGATAGGATTTGAGGAATAGACTTAGTAAGAGAGGATACTCAATCACTGTTAGGATATCTTGAAAGATTCCGGGGATGACCCTTGATAATCTTATTTTGAATTACGATTTAAACTCCTTTTCCCTTGATTGAATTTGATTTTGGAGGATTCACTGTAGAACTTTGAATCCTGGTGTTAGTTGATGATTTTGAAATTTTTGTAGTTGTTGATTTTAATTCTTTGTGTTAGATTAATATCATTTATTTTATGGTACTCAATCATATTTATGAGAAAACTCTCATCTGTTTCTTGCCATCTAATTCTCTTGCTAATTGCTTTCCCTTGAAATGAACTGTCCCCTCTATTTTTGCATCTTGCTCAACTCTTTCTACCAATCTATGTGACTGTATCCCAAACCTGACTTACTCGACATTTTCTCAAATCAAGACTTTATTGAGACCTTCTAACCTTTGACCTTTGGTTGATCGAACCTTAACTATATTCATCTAGTAGCCTATCTATCCCTAGGACTGTGTTCCTAAATTATTTTTCTGGATTCCTAATTAATTTTATTCCATCCGTTAACTTGATCTTCTTAATTTTTGTATCAATTGTCACGTCTTGAACTCCCACTTTCTATTCTAGATCATTGGACGTCCTTTACCATGACTTGGATATTCGGAGTGTAATACTAGCTGTTACTTTCCAACAAACTTCACATATAAGACCTAGACTAGCCTACCTTCATGTAGGTATTCCATGTCCTACTAAAACCCGTCTCCTTGTACTCTATTTTCTTGATATGATTTTCTGGCCAAATGGCTAAACTAAAACCTCTACCATGATACTAAATTAATTCTTATTTCAATTAGAGATCCACCTTGGCTCAATTCTTTCGACCTGGCATGTGATGGTGTTCTGCTTGAATCCTTAAATACTTAACCTTGTACCTTATCTTGAATGCTTAACCCGATTGGTTAAGGATCTTGGACTATGTATTTTCTTTCATCATTTCCACCCTTACTTATATCTTATGCTACAAATTTATCCTTAGTTTCACAAGCTTATCCTTTTCGAGCTTGATCATGACATATTTTATTGGGTGCGCACCCACTAACATATTGTCTAATCAGAACCGGCACATGATGGTCTAATCAACCTATTGCGTTTTGGTTCGCTTTTCATATATTAATGTACGTGGATGGAGACATAGTTAAACTTGCCCTAGAATCTTATCCGCAATAGCCTTGACAATTCTCCTTGGAATTATTTTTATCGCCTATGAACCTCGTATTCATATCCAGTTGAATTAAATTTAATAATGACCTAGATCTTCATCATTGGATGCTCGTGCTCATACTTGATTTCATTGAATTCCCATCTTGCCCAAATCTCGATTTATCCTAAAATTGATCAACTTAGATCGTGTCAAGACTAAAATCTATTTGTGATTGTTTGTGCCTAAATTTTTAATTTTTACCACTTTATGGAATAGTAAACCTTTTAATGATTTCTCAGTTACTTGTTAATGACCAATTTTCATATAGGATGGTAGACGGCCCTATAGCCTTGATGATTGTTGTTCCCTTACTTTCCCAATTGGGATACCCTAGATTGCTTGTACGTTTTGATACCACAGGACAGTCTTGATCTAGAATGACTAGTGCACCTAGATGAGACCACAGACTGTCCCATTTAACCTGTCCCCCCTTGTACCACTATTGTATCACAATTTCCGGTTTAATTTAGGCCATAGACCTTTCCCATTCTAAATTATGATCATCTTAGGTACCTTACCGTGACTTTTAAATTAGGAGCACAAGACTAGTAGTTTTCTCAAAACTAACTTCACATACATGACCTAGACATGATACTCTACACCTATGACCTTAGTATCCCACTCAGGCATACCATCGTGAGCTTCATTTGCTTAGTACGTTTTCCTGACCCGAGACTCCATCCTGATTTATCCCATGGAGTTACTTTTGATTTTGATTTGAATTAATGACACCTTATAGCCTAAAACTGCCAACCAATTTTGGACATGACCCAGTATAGGTCTACTACCCATATTTTACTTGTTGACCTTGTATGTTGCTAGGTAGTAGCTTCGACCCTGATTGTTGGAGGGTTGACCCAGAAGGAGTACGACCATCTTAATTTCGAGGACGAAATTATTTTAAGGAGGGTAGACTTGTAACACCCAGTTTTCTGAAATTGGGGTATTTTTGAAAAATTATTATTTTTATTATTTATTAATGGTATTTTAGTCATGATATGATTTTTGGTGATTTTAGTTAATTTAAAACTATTTTCTAAGTCATGGCTTGTGATTTGGTTAACTACTAGTGTATAACCCTAGTGTAAACTCTAGAGATTTCATAACCTAGAGACTACCATGACCATGTAAGCCTAACCAAGTGATTAGGATACCATTTTAGCACTTTTTTTAGCCTAAAGGGTATTTTGGTAATTTTCTAGGATTTATTTGGAATTATTTAGATTTATGTGATTTATTATTATTTAATTAGTTGATTAGTGTCAAGTTAGCTCCTAACCTAGTTTAGCACTAATCCAGAGGTTAGCCCCTAACCTAGAAGAGTAATGTTAGATGTTAGCTTTATGTTTGAAATATCTAGGTTTGATAAATATCTAGATATCTTACTTTTTAGATATTTTAGAGACCTAAATATCTATCTACCTAGTCAAAGACTTAGAAGCTAAGTTAGCAAGGTGGAAGGGACCTAAATATCAACCCTACACCCCCCATGACCAGCCAACCCTACCCCCATCATATATATGCACACCCCTTCATTCATGCCTCCTTTTCATTTCACAAAACCTAGTTTTCTACAGAACTTCACACCTTCACCATTTAACCAAATTAGCTCCAAATTGAGCCTAGTTTCTTGTATTGGAACCCCCTACCATTGAGGATGCTAAGGGAGGCTAGCTAGCAAGGTTGAAGATAAATTTGGCCATCTCAAGTGAAGAGGACAAACCCCCCTACCTTGGTTTCATTAGATTTTGCACTCATAGGTAACATGCCCTAAAACCTATTAATATTGTGATTTCTCTTCATGGTTGCATGCATCTAGGTACCATGGACCTATAGGCTAAGTTTGGTAGGAAGTAGGTTTGAATTGGTGTCCGTATCGGACACGTATCCATGTTTGAAAAACTGTATTTGGTGAAATGCCACTTAGGAATAAAAGTTGTTGTTTTCCAAAACAAATTACATTTTTGGGTAGCCCTAGATATCCTGAATCCAAAACCCTAGGACTGAGCACGAAACTGTGTCGTGTCCGTGTCCAAATCAGACACGAACACACTGTGCACACCCATACACACTGTCCTGCTCACTGACACCTCGTGTGCACTGTACACGACACGTGGACACGTGCCACTTGGCACAGACCTAGGGACAATGTCTGACAAGACACCCCTAAATTCTTGTGTCGAGTCGTGTCGTATCGAGTGAGAAAAGTCACTCGTACTGGTCGAGCATAGCCTGTGCACGAGTGCACAGACCTCACTGACACGGCCTTCGTGTCGCGTGGACACGAGTCGAGGACACCTCATGGTGACACGAGTGTGTAGTCCAACACGTGGGCTACACGTGGACGTGACCACGAGGCTCCAAGTGGCTCGTGTCGTGTCCACGAGACACTTGTATCGCTGCACGAGACCGCACCACGCTCGCGTTCAGTCCCCTGCTGCTCGGGGCTCACGTAGGACACGACACGACACGTAGAAGGGTGACACTTGGTGGACATGAGGGGGCAATGTCTGCGAACATGCCCCCCAAGTTTCGTGGCTTATACTGTTGTGTCGGACACGAATTCGTGTGTGCATTGATTTTACAATGACAGCGCACACGAGATATTTGGGCTCTGATACGGGCTTAGACACGACACTGTACGAAACCTAGACACCATGCAGGTACCTAGACACCTAGCCTGACCCTAGGCGAACCTAGACACGTGACAACGAGACACGAGGACACGTGTGTCGTGTCCTACACGCGTGTACATCTCTGTACGACGCTGTGACACTACACAGTGTCTGTGTTACCCGATTGGGTTTTTAGACACTTGGACACATCGTGTCATGTCGTGGTGGACACTTAAGGACGCGAGGGACACGAGTATACCTAGGGCACGTTTACCAACCACTGTTTGTGGGTATTGGTTAGGTTTTGTATCGGTTTGGGATTTACCTATGTTCATTAATGAACAGTGTTTCTGTATTTCCAGTTTTTAAATCCGATTTTAAATTGATTTTTGATATGTATATATGTATAATTGTGTGTATATATACTATATATGTATATATGTATATGAGTGTGTAGTGTGTGTTTAGAGTATTGGATATGTATATGTAGATATGTGTGTATATAAATGGTATATATATATATAATGTGTGTGTGTGTTTTGTGCCCTTCTCAGAAATCTGAGAACAGAACCCCCCTCCTTTCCCACTGTCACACATACACACACCCCACACACCCACATCTCTCTCTCTTGTTCACTCTCTTTCTTCTCTCTCTAATTCACTCACCCTCTCATTTTCCCCTCTCTCTATATATAGTATTATAAACATATAAGTTTTATATATATATATATATAATATATAATATATTCTATAAATATATATATATTATATATTATATATATATATATCTATATAATATATATATATATATATATTATATTATATTATATATATATGAGTATTACATAGGCTAGGCCTATGTAGTAATATTTGTATGTATATATATATATATATATATATATATATATTATTATATATATATATAAAAATATTATATATATATATATATATTATATGTGTGTGTGGTGGTGTGTGTGTGTGTGTGTGTGTGTGTGTGTGTGTAAAGTTTCATATAGTGTATATATATTGTATAGAGATAGATCCCTATATGATATTAGCCTATGGAACCTAATTACGAGCCTATGGTTATTAGGTTGGCCGATGACCCTTGTTTGACTAGAGTTGACCATGTTTGACTAACTGACTAGTAGACCTAGTTTGACTAGATAATTGACCATTGTTGACCAAAGTCAACTATAGATCAACCATGACCTAATTGACCAAGAGATGGCTTAGATGAACATAGAAGGACTAGTTGACTAAAGTTTGACTAAATACTAGACTATTGACTAGTTGGTTTAGGTTTAACATATATGAGTAATTTGTAACGTAAGTTGTGTGGATAGTTCTATGTAGGTTAAGATATGTATGGGGTTAAGTGATATACTTAGAGTTGAGTCTGACTTGAGATTGAAATATGGGATTAGCTTGAATATAGGATTAAGGTTGGTATTATATATATATATATGTATTTATATGTGGTATACTTATATAGGTATTTGTTATACCTTAACCCTGTGGTGTAGTACCTTAGATAGTCTAGATTGACCTAGACTTGACCTAGCTTGACCATATTGACTAGTAATTGACTAGTTTACCATTGCTAACAAACCCTAGATAACTGACTAGTTTGACTAGAATGTTGACCAAGATTTGACTTTAACCTATATTTGACTAACCTTGACTTGTTTGGCCTAGTGTGACTTGGTTTGACTTCATATGGCTTAAGTTGACCTCGTTTGCCTTTAGAATTGACCAGAGTTGACCAAGTTTGACTTTTGACCAAATTGACCTAGAATCATGTATATGCATTGTATACTCTATTTTTTACCATTGTGGATATATGTAACTTGTATTGCTCTGATTAGGAGCCAGAACACTCTCCTCGGGCAGTATATCCTCTTCAGACATTCAGTTATCAGGCGAGTACATTCTCTGACCGTTTCATACTTGTTCAGGCTTTACTTCTCGCTCTAGATTACTTTTACTTGATGCTGTCACGTTGGTAACACGGATTGGTACTATATGGATCTTTATATGAGATGTTATCCCCCTCGGGAGCATCGGGTACTTCATGTTACGTGTGTTTCACTTTCATCATGTACTCCTATGCTTCCATCATGCATGTATACTCATGTGATCATGTACTCTCATGTCACTGAGCCCTCATGTATACTTCACGTATACTCATTTATGAGCCTCATGTGAAGTAATCATGTATAATACGAACTTGTCTAGATCCTTGTGTATTGATTGGGGAAACGGGGGAGTAGAAGTAGACATGTGAATAATTCTAAAGTATGTAATCATGTACAAACTCAGTAGTGTAATCATGTATAATTCTAGCCATTTACATGCCTATCTTGTACTCTCATCACTAGCCACTTACAGTTCTCTATATACAGTAGATATTCCTTTACAAGCTATCTCTTTTACAGCGTATATTTCCTTTCAGCATTCTTTATTTTACTCTATTGCCTGTATCGTATTTCCTACCTGATGAACTGTGTGAGATGTTTGTGCTCGTTCCTGTCCTGACTGGACCTGTTGAAAATATTACAGATGAGGAAGAGGCCCTGGTATCTACCTATTATGGAGCAGGACTAGATGACACTTGTCTTGAGACCCTCAGCAGGATCCATCTGCCTGAGATGTTACCCCCAGTAGTCTATGCTAGTTTAGCTAGACAGTCATTTCTATATTATTATTTTGTCTCACATTCTGAGTTTGTATTTTGGAGATGTTGGATGTATAGACCCTTAGACTTATTTGTATATTAGGTTGACATTCTGGATGTTATGTATCATAGACACTTAGACCTATTTCATCTATTGTACGGTTCTCTTTGAGTTACTGTCTATCTATCTTTCATTCTTCTACCTTAGATGTGATTGAGACTGTATTTGTTATGTCACCTCCATTCGGAGAGTATATACTGCACAGTACCTTTATATTTTAGAGGATTGACCTAGACAGCATTCTCCGCCGACACTGTGGCGTAGGCTGGGCGTTGTTACGTTCTCGTACCCTCACGTGGGTGCGGGTTGTGACAACTATTTAGATATTTTTGTGAATAGTGTAGATGCACCCTATTACCCATTGGATATTTGGTTTTGTTTGGATTGTTAGGATTGACTTAGATCTTCACATGGATCACCATCCAACGGTTAGATTGATTCCCCCTTCTATATATACCATTTCACTTTCTCTCTTCTCTCTCTTTTCATTCTCTTCACTCTCTTTTTCATTTCTTCTTCCCTTCTCTCCCCTTGGAGCTTGCCAAGAGCTTGGCCTTGAGGCCTTGGTGTGGTGTCTAACCCCCCTAGGGAGGAGTGGAAGATTAGGCTTGGAGCTTAACCTAGGCAAGTACATCTTGCCAAATCTTGAACAAAAATATTTTTGTTGTCATTTTATTTTCCTTGGCAGTAAATACTTAGAATTATTATTCTAAACTCATTTTGTAAATATGTTTTCCTTATGATTCTCGTATATATGCATGTTTCCAAATTTTGTTTAAGCAAGGTTTTGATTTTCTGTTGAAACCCAATATGGACTTAGTAAAAACTTGGTATCAAGAGTGATACTAGTGTTACCATCAGTATCTTGGTCACATATACATATGAGGCCCTCACATAGTTTGTATATCATGGATTTTGAGTTTAGTGGCAATCGGAACCCGTTTCGGTTCCCGAAAACCTATTTTGGAGTATTTTGAGATATTGATCTATCAAATCTTTAAATTTTTGAAATCAAATACTTCCTTGTTATAGTAATTCAATTCTATGCAATTTTAACTTTAAATCTGAATTTTAATTTAAAACGGAATTTTTATGGCCGAAACAAGTTTTGGCAAAAATCTGGAGTTAGTTGCTGTTTAGAAAATCGGTATACCGCCGGTATGCCGGTGTATACCGACGGTATCCAATTTTTGCACCAAAAACTTTCTGTCTTTAGGCCGATATACCGTCGGTATACGCTATAACCGTCGATATGCCGTTTTATCCATTTTTCTGTTTTTACCCGTTTCTGCTGCCCTTTTGTTCGTTTTTGATATTTTCTTCGATTGTAATGATTTCTTAACATGATTTGATGATCTTACATAGTTAGAGAATGATTGTACACCCTATATACTTGACACTAGCACATGTTCAATCATTTTTTCTATGAAATGTACTTAGCTTTAATTATTCTTTCCCACTGCCATGATATGTCTTTTGATATATTCTTTCTTACAAACAATGATAATGTTGCCATACCTTCTTTGCTTACATGATAGTGGCCCGTCGTGGTGCACTCTTCTTACATGTCCTCTTTGCTTACTAGATAGTGGTTCATTGTGGCGCACTCATGATACATGTCCTTCTTTGCTTACATGATAGTGGCCTGTCATGGCGCACTCCCTATAGTGCTCATCGTAGCGCACTCCAAGCTTCTTGTTTATTATATTTTCTTGTTGTGGCTTGTTATGGTGCACATTCTCGTTTTTGTCCAGTTTTTATTCTCATGTCTGGATGGATTCTGCGGAATGCCACACCCAAATCCAACAAGAAAATGTTAATGACTAAACAACTAGCTTGATTACTTAGATCATTGAGAATTTCCCAGTTACCTGTTGCCCCTTTGGTCTTAGCATTATATATATACATGGGATTTGGAGCTATCTGTCATGATGAGCACACTTCCACGCACCGTCGAGTGTTTCACCAGGTACATTTGTCTTCTGGGCGATATACATTATTATGTCTCAGTGGTACATTTGTCTCCCGGGCAATGTACCACTACTATAGGATACATTGTCTCCTGGGCGATGTATCCACTATTACCATTGCTCTTTGGCTTAGACCATTCAGGTAGCAGCAGGCAGGTAATTGGACTTGAAATTCTTAAATTTGCATTTGTTAGTAATTAGGATTGTGACAACCCTAGTTAGCTAATGTATAAAGCCGTACTCATTGCTTGGCCATGACTTTTGTATGGAGTCCAATCTAGTCTAGTTTGTCTAGGCAGTATCCGGATTTGTTTTATTTTCAGTACATCTTTGTTTATGCTTTACTTTTGCTGATAAATGATTATATACTAAAGTTCTGTTCAGAAGAAGGGTTACAACCCCGGTCCTTGTTTGGTTTACGGGTTGTAACTTGGGTTTCGAAATAGTTCCTAAGTCATCTTATCATTTGTCATTCTTTATAGACCTAACATGCTCACATGCTCCAGTTACCTAACATGCTCATATGTTCCAGTTACCTAACATGCTCACATGCTCCAGTTACCTAACATGCTCACATGTTCCAGTTACCTAACATGCTTACATGCTCCAGTTACCTAACATGCTCACATGTTCCAGTTATCTAACATGCTCACATGTCCCGTCTACTTAACATGCTCATATGTCTAGTTTATCTTTCATGTTCACATGCTCCTTTTCCTTACATGTACACAATTTTCATTACGTTACATGTCCTTTACTTTATGCTATATTTGCTTTACTTATTATCTTTTCTATTCTCGAAAAAGTGCATTGGTAACGCACGAGTCGATTTGCTTTTACTTATTTCTGTCTCTATCCGTTGCTATGATTTGCATGCTGGTTTAGTTCATAGTTTGGCTTCCTTTGTGGTACTTGCTATTGGGGTCTGACCCCACTGGTTTTGTTTGGCCAGATCTGATAGAGGAGCCCGGAGGATCTTTCGTACCTTCCACTCGTTGGTGATTACCCGAAGGATCAGAGTACCATAGTAGATTTCCTATGTCATTCTTCCACTAGTTATGTACATTATTATTCTTTTGTGGTTTTAGCCTCCGAGCACGTATTTAGCTCGTGTTTTGGACTTGACATTTAGCCTACGGGCCAGAACATAATTTGCGTATTCTAGACTATAGCTAGAGCTTATCATGTATGACTATTACTCTTGCTAGTCTTTACTCTGTATTACTAGCTTCATGATCATTGATATATGATAGTTTGGGATACTTTACTATTTTATATTCCAGTTGATCTTACTTCTTGTACATTTTTTACTGCCTGTGATTGAGATACCTAGGATTGCTTGACCTAGGATTGACTGTTGGCTTGTAGTAGTAACCCCCATGTCTATATAGCTTATACTTATTCAAAGTACTGGAGTACTTTGGTATACGTAGCTGGCCTGGTCTGTCCCTACTTGCCAGTATTCTGGTTCTGGTGTGACATAACATATGCTACTAAGAGATATGGTTAAAGGAAGTATAGAAGGAGGATTAGTGTCAAAAAATAGGGACTACATAATAGGTGTAGGACCTATTTCATAAAGTTTAATTTTATAGTCAAAATATGGCGATATGTACAGATGGGTTTAACTGGGTTTAATGTTTCCTAATTGGATATCAATCTTTGATTGAGTAAAACTTGGATTTTAATCTATATTGGCTGGAAAAGATCCCAAAATTAATCTAAACCATTCCTATTAGGTAGAGGGCAGCCTAGAATAAGTTCAACTCGAGGGTTGACTAGTTGCCAGTCGGATGGCTAGGCTCCATAAGCCCAAAAATGCGCCTCCTATACTTTTGTGTTTGAGCACATGGGGACTCCATTGAGCGGTACTCTAGTGGCATATGCATGGTAGACTTCGAATAGATCACAACTATATATTGGGTCAAAAGATTTGAGTCCATGTTGGATCTTCAATTGAAGTCGGAAAGTACATCGGTATTACGATAAGGATTATAGTTAGCCTTTTTGACATGAAAGTCACATCATAAAAGAGAGTACAAAAGGACGTATTTGAGTATGACATGAGGTTCTAAATAAGGTGTACTTGTTTAGGTCTTACATATGAGATTTGTTGGAAGGTAACATGTGGTGGCCCCTGCAGGTCAAGTTGTCGTTTCGGTTACATTAATGTACCGAACGGGCCTGCAATATAGGATTAGAGTCTAGGAATCTCATCCACATACTTCATCATCTTTCTTGATTTCCAAAATTTTAATCTCTCATCGTCGTCCTTGATTTACATCTTGCTTGAACCCTTTCTAACTAAATTCTTACTTCCCGTACTTGTTAAAGGATGACTACACTAGTATATGCTCATGGTCAAACACATGGCTAGAAAGGTTACATTGACATTTAATATGCATTGAGGTTTTATTTGAGTTATAAAGACATTTATTTTTCCTAAAAGTATGATCTTAGGGATTAGTTATTCCAAGTTGGGTAGTAGCGATATCACTGCCTTCGAAGGGATAGTTAGAACCTATATACAATTGAGAAAACAAATTGATTTGATTTTCAGTTTTGATTTTTGAAGATCTTTGAAAATATTATGATTTTGGGTTATAGCTATACATCTTTAGAGAATATAAATTTGGTTTGAAAAGGAGATTATATTTTAAAGGTTGCAGTATGATTTACCAAACTTTGAGGACGATTGATAAAATTTGGTAAAATAATTTTAAGATTTGAATTGTGTCGTATGATCTATGATCTATAAAGTTATTTAGATTTTGAGTTTAAAGCCTTGATTATGGGAAGAAAAAAATTTGAGAGAAGATTTCTTTTTACTTGTTGAAGATTTTGGAGTAGTTTGACTTATTGGAAGTTTAGATATACACAGTTTGAAGGATATAGAATCCATTCGAGGAGTTATTTAAAATGTTCAATTTTGTTGCATGAATTACGGTTGATTAACTTTATTAATGTTGAGTTTAAGATTGGAAAAAAAGTGTGAATTTTACTATGGATATGATAAAAGTTATTTGAGGTTGACTAAAGGAATTTAAAATTTTAAGTTATGAGATGTTTTACAACTTAGAATGGGTAGACATTTGGGTGGACTATTGTTTTGATTATATAAGAAGACTTTTGTGGAAGCTTGAATTTATTGATTTACATCTTATCGTGATAGAAAACCAAAAAGCAAACAAGGTCACCCGAATGGGATACAAGCATTCCACATTAATTGCCATATCATCTATAGTCATGATAGTTGTATATGCACAAGTGTAGTTAGTCATCTACCAAACCATGTGATTATATCTCAACCTTGACTTACTCGACCTTCCCTCAAATCTAGGTCTTTTATCATGACCTTCTAATCGTTTGAACTTTAAAAAAATTAGATCGTTCCTTGATCATACCCTATTTAGGAGACTGTCTTCTCTCTAGAAACCGCGTCCCTAACTTATTTTACTTTGATGTACTAGGTTCTTCTTATTTCGTGCTTTAACGTGATCCTTTACTTTTGTGCATTAATTAGTACCTCATGGACACCCACTTTCTATTTAGATCTGTTTTGTGTCCCTCACTGTGACTTTGATATTCGGAGTGTAATACTAGACTTTTTTCTCAACAAATTTCTTGTGCAAGACCTAGACAAGCCCACCTTTGTGTAGGTATATCATGTCCCACTAAACACGCCTCCTTGAACTCTATTTTTATGATATGACTTTCGGGTCATAAAGACTAAACTATAACCTTTACTATGGTACCGATATACTTTTGACTACAGATATGGACTCAACCTCGACTCAAATCTTTTGATCCAATATATGATTGTGATCTACTTAATCCCTTAAATGCATAACTTTGTGTTTATCTTGATTACTTGATCCTTATCCTTTTATTATCTTGATTTACTTAGACCCTATCATCCTTTACTTTTTTATGCAATAACTCACGACCCCTATTTATTATCCAACCCTTGCCACAATCATTAAACCTAACCGCATTCCCCTTCCAAATTGTTTGCTTCGCTATGATTCGTGCAAACCTTGTTTCCTTGGATACCCTTATACGGAGATGAAGATTTCCTTTGGTTAGACATGAGTTAGATGAGAAATCCCATAAAGGAGATTGGTAGTTTTTGTTAAATAAAATGATTCGGTGGTT
The DNA here is from genome assembly GCA_029216955.1 of Iris pallida. Classification (NCBI taxonomy): domain Eukaryota; kingdom Viridiplantae; phylum Streptophyta; class Magnoliopsida; order Asparagales; family Iridaceae; genus Iris; species Iris pallida. The sequence goes on along the minus strand of JANAVB010011397.1, from coordinate 2,407,481 downwards.
ATGAGTCATAAGTTAACTGTTCTATTTGATTAAGAGGTGTGATATTATGTTTTGGGAAGATCAAAGGATAGTATAGTTGCGAGTGCCAAAAAGGTTTTGAGATTAATCCAAAGTTGAAATGACTTTTACGTTTGGTGCGTAAGCGATAAAATTATCTTTACATTGATAAATAAATATAAATATCCCAGAAGAGTTTGACTTTTACTTCAACTAACTTGATTGAAGATTTTGAAATTCGAATTTCGAGGAAATTAAAGCTTGAGGAAATGCGCATAATTATGTTAGGAAAAAGGATAGAGATTCATTGAATACCTATTTTTGAGGAGAGTATGAACGGCAAAATCTATTTTGGAAGAAATTTTGTATTTAAAATTTTTGGACTTATCTAATTTTGATAGTTCGGATAGCGGATTCGATATATAAATATAGTTGGAATTCAAATTTTGTGAGTAAACTTTGGAGGTAAACTGAAGATTATAAAGAAAACTAGATTTCAAAAAAAATGTGGATTATAAAATTTGTGAAGAATAATAGACGAAAGGTTGAATGCAAAAGGCATTACTGTTATATTGAGGGTTATGACAATATCAAACACAAGTTGAATTTTGAAGATTGAATATAGAAAGGCCTTGGTGATTATGCCGAGAATTAAGGCGATATCAAAAACAAGTTAGATGTTGAATATCATAAGATCGAGGTGGAAGAGATTCTTGCCTAATTGAGTTACACATTTTATTGATCGAATTTGATGGTGTCACGATATCTTCCAAACTATACCCATGAATTCATTTTCTAGCTATTCGATTATTCAAAAAACGATTCCATTGTATGTCTTTTAACTTGATCAAATTTCTATTGCCTCAACCCTACCTACCCTATCTATTCCTAAATTTGAGGACGAAATTTTTTTTTAAGTTGGTAGAATGTAAACTCCCTAAATTTCTACTACAATTTTTTTTAAATAATTTGGTATTTAATTGGTACTTCGTATTTGTACGCCGCGTACGAGTTTGTGGTTCGTATCTTCTCGTCGAGTGCGAATACGTGCGAGGTACGTATTTTTATAAAACGTTTTATTATAAATTGTCTTCATATAAAAGATAGTAATAGTTTTCGAAAATGATATACGATAAACATTTTATTTGCTTTAAGAGACTAATTTATTTATTAATCAAATATAGTAGCCATTTAGAAAACTATGATTAGGAAAATATTTGCATAAAATTAATGCATGTATAATTACATTTTTGAAATAAAATATTATTATTCTTTTACTATTTCTAAAAAGATATTTTTAAATATTGTTTGATTTAATATAAATTAATTATGGTAAAAAAATGATTTATCAGCTTATTTAAATAATTTTAAATTTGAAGATAGAATTTATTTATATTATTTTGGTTTGAAATTTATTTGGTTTAAAAAGATAATTCTAAAACAGTTATTATGAATTAAAATGATATTTGATTTTATTGGATAGCTTAAAATGGTTATTGAACTAAATGATTAGGTCTTCTAGTTTATATTTTGGGATATTGTTGATTGATTTAAAGTAATTTAAATAAAGAGTCAAATTATCTATTGGGAATTTATACTATTCTAATCCATATCTAATTGGAGCCACCACCTCCTATATAAGAGAGGCTCCCGGCTCTTCTTCCACAAGCCTAATTTTCCATCATAGTTGTGCACCGTGTCTGTGACCACACGATCTTATTCCAATCCTTTTGTACAGTTATCCATGTCGTGTTCGACAACCCCGGACACGACGACAATGATCAAAGGACCTCCATCTCTCAGCCCGTCGAATCCCCCAGGCGCCCAACCATCCACTCCTGGCCAGCAGCCTTCTCAACAACCCCCTATCGTTCCCCGACACACCCACCATCATCGGCACCCACACGCGCAACCATCAACACCACTGTCGATACCACGCCTCCGCAGCAACCCATCCCGCCACACTTCCCGGCCACCACCGACGGTGCCCCCAAAAATCCATCACACCACCACCATCATCCATAAAAAGAAGGGGAGAAGCCCTAACCTTGCGCTTCCCACTTCCGTCGAGGTCGTCGTACCTCGTCCCCACCGTTGACGCCACCTGCCTCCGCGCCGGAGCTGGTTCGACCCCTCCTCCAGGCTTCCTCCGATCGGGTGCCTCCTCCTCCCGGATCTGCGGCCGAACACCAGCCGCCGAGCCACTCCGCGCGAGCCGCTCCGCAGCGAGCCGCCCTTCGTAGCCGCCTTCTCCTCTGACCTCTGGATAGATTGCCCCCTTTCCTCCTTCTTCCTCTATCTTCTCCTCTTTCTCTCTCTCTCTCAAAATTTCTAACTCTCCTTTAACTCCTCTGCTAACTCACCTTTATGTTTATACTTTTTTTTCTTAACACCCTCGCTCGTAAAACGAGAAGAGAGAGCAACAGCTGTTACTTGTTGTTGTTGTTTATTCTTTTTTCTGTGTTGTTTTACTTTCTTTTCCCTCATTATTTTTGCATTAGCATTTCAAGTATTATTATTATTATTATTATTCTTATTATTATTATTATTATTATTATTATTATTATTATTATTATTGTTGTTATTTGAACTATTATTGTTATTATTATTTCAGAAACTTAACAATATTTCTATCAAATTTCAAAATAGTTTTTCTTTTATACTAAAATATTTTTCTCAACTCATATGGATATCTATCTGACCAGTTATAGTTCTTGGTATAAATGATTAGGAAATATTTTTAAATATTTATCTAATATATCTTAATACAGTTTCCTCCTAAACCCTATTTTATGACTTGTAGTTTTTCTTGAATAAATAAGATGTAAATTTCAAATATATTTTCAGTATCATCGTAAAATTTATTTTTACTAATAAAATATAGTTCCCTATCTATAAATTGTATTTTGATAAAATTATTTTATCCTAAAAAGAGTTATAGATTTAAAAGTATTTTTTTTAAAACATACCAAAAATATTTTAAGTACAAATACCTTTTTCTTCACAAAATTTTCAACTATCGTCAAGTGTTGAGCATGACTGATCATATCTCCTATTTTCCCCAAATTTGACATACCATCAAGTCATGGCTATTGGACACTCGAGACTTATCGGATCATTGCACCACTCCAGCGACACATCAGCAAGATACCTTGCCATATTTACTGCTTACATTTAGTTGCATTTTATTATTCAGTTATTGTACTATATTTTTAGTTTATTATTTTCTTCTTGCATGTGGACCTAGAGTTAAGGGACTATACCGTCAACTTAGTGCATCTCATTAACTTATTACCATTTTATCACGAGTTGTGCGTGAGTTCTGAGTAACATATAGAGTCACTTGTGTGTTGGCTGATCACCAGTGCGTATGCGTTGGAAATAACCGTCAATAGATGCATGTTAGAAGACTTGACAGTTTATTAGGTATAAACAGTGTTGATGAAGCGACACGTGTTGATGTGTCGTGGTTATGACGCATGTATAGTAAATTGGGAGGAGAGGACAGCTACTAGCATAGGGGCTACATTTACTTTTACCACGTATTGGTGGGCTGATAGTGACTCGTATGAGTGCTACTTTTGCCCCGGGCCGATAGTGACTCGGACGAGCGCTACTTACTGCCACTCTTTATTTACTGTGCTGATCCTACAGCCCTTGCGTAGAACGTTGTCCTCAAAGTGCATATCATATAGACGGTTAGGGACCCAGTTGTGTTATAGTTTTATAGTGTTTACATTGCAGTTATAATGGCATGTTATTTCTGCATCTTGTTACGTCCCTCTGAGGACCTGGTGATTTCTCCAGGTGCATTTTGTGATTTCGTAGGTGCTTTAGTCAAGGCCATAGTTTACACTCTATCTTCGTGATGCTAGCTCTTGGATCGTCTTTCGCTTCGCTCGACTCTTCCATCGTTGCTATGTATTTCTCTCTCTTTAGTTGGTAGTGGATTTGTCTTCGTCCAACGTTTTTGTACAAATGACATTTATAAGTTGATTTTGTGATATATTTATTTGTGGATGAGATTAGCATCTTGGCTTTCTATATTTCACAGCTTATGTATACAGCGGTTCCATATACTTCGTATGTATAAAGCGCATGTCTACATACTTAGTCCTTGTATTTTGGGACTGGGGCGTTACACAACCAGTATTGCTATCTGAATATCGATGTCACGGTAGAGGACATCAAAGGATCTAACTAAAAAGTGGGTGGTCACGAGACATTGATTTATCATCCTAGTGGGAACCAATTTACCTTACTCAATCGGTAATCCCAGTAATCCTAAAATTTAGAAGGGCTTACAATTAGTTCACTCCAGAACTATAATACGGTTTTAGGATTAATGAGGTTAGAAAATTTCAAAGTCGTGATTTGTACTTCGACTATTGATTATA